>JAHLJT010009355.1:55448932-55496712 GCA_031308135.1 Acheta domesticus | reverse complement strand
TGCATGGAATGCAACAATTGAATTCTGTTCCGCTTTCGCGAATTGTCAGTTGTGACTTGGTATAGATGTATCGTATAAGACGTCTTTTTCCAATAGAAGTTTATAAAACTTTTGTATTATATTATGCATTTGTGGAATTCAGTTCTTAGTTTTGACATCACTGCGATGGAAACTGAGTTATTCGTTTCTTGGTTGAATTGGTTGTTTTCAAACAATAACCAAGACGTTAGAAGGGCAGAAAGAGCAATATTTCAATCCTAAGTAGCTGTTTCCAATAAGATGGAAAAGCATGAGCTGTTGTATCACCACTAGTTTTTATGCGAGAGATTTCTCAAGTATTTTTCAGTACATTTGATGCAGTATAAGAATCAAAATTAAGGACAAGCCTTGAAGGTGTTGCTACCTACTATTCACCAGTGCACCAGGTTTGGGAAACAGCACCACATACAAACTGGTGTCACGAGGGTAGGTGAACCCTAGAAAATGGGATGGGAATTTCCAAAGCCACAGTTGCACTGCGGTGTAGTTAAACATATTTTTTCTGGTGGTTTAATCAAATTCCGACGTTTTGCTGACTTCTCGGTTTTCCAGATTATGACTCCTTAAAAGCCAACTTACACCTGAAAGGAGTGCAGTTTGAATCCAAAAGTGGACAAGCCTCTTTTACCATTCTCAATTACATTTACAAACCAACATGAAAAAAACAATGACTGGAGAGCTCAACAGATTAATTAACAATTGGATTTATTTGTTTCATATTAGAACTCTGCAAGTTTGTATTTTTAGCACACAGTTTTCATCAGTCACCTGCTGTTACTGCATTGCAGACAATTTACCTAAGAAATTCCGTAATCAAAGAAAATTCACAGGAGATGAAGATATGTTCAAGACCTTAATTTATACATGTAATTTATTAAAACAACTTTCTAAACAATAAAATGTATATATTTCTTTGTAGTTCCCAATTTCTTACAGTATAGAATATATAGTATATTTCCACAGTAGGCCTGACTAGGTTTCCAACAAATCTGTGTACATGAATACAAAAATACCACTTTACAAAATATTTTTATACTATGAAAAATATCCTTTTATTTTACTACATTGTCAATATCTGAATCAAAAATAACTTTGGTACATTGACAAACAACACACCCGACAAAATGAATTATGTTCTTTTAAAACCCAATCACGTTTTGAAGATTTATTGAAGATTTGAAAACCATTAATGGAAAATAGTCTACACAAACTATTCCAAAAATTATCTAAACCATCTGTCACTCTATTAATGATAATTAAATTTGACAAATCAGATGTGCTGTTGAACAGATTAAATACTCAGATAAGATCTGCAAAAGTCTAGAAAAAATGCCTATATTTACAGCAATAGAACAATAAATATATTGCCAACTTCACAACTTTCTATTTTAAAATTTGTACAAACAATCTGATATACAGAAAAAAGATGGTTTTCATATTTAAAAATTCAGTTTCTGAAAAAAGGAGTTTTGAACACTTGAAGTTCACTGTTCCCCGATGCTAATATTGTACTTGCATTCTATAGAAATAACAGTAGGTTTGGAACTTCTATCACTTATTACAAGATGAATGTTGACGCCTTTTGGAACGCGTACATATAGAAGTTGGTAGGCATAAACTACTGGCTTGTGGAAGTATAATAGGTTCTGATCTTTTTTCGTCACACACCACTTTGGGTGGTCGATCTGCAGGGACATTTCGTGACCGTAATGTCCACTTTGGTGAAGAAACAGAATTCGAACATAGCCACCTTGAGTTAGCATTTTTACCGATTGGAGGAACTAAAGCAAGCATTGATTTCCCACGTCTGGGACCAGAATATTTATTAGAAGCTTTCTGAGGCAATAATTTATTAGAAGGTTTTTTTGCAGCATTCCATGGAGGCCATGCAACTCTATGATTTTCTGCATCACTTGCTGCAAGCTCTTCATTTCTAATTTGTTCTTTTGAAAGGCAATCGTGTTCTGAGCAAGTTCGTTTTCTTTTATCAATTCCTGACATATATGGCTGTGTTAACCCACTACTGTGTCTTCGTTTAAAGCCCGCTGGTTTTGAAATAAGATTCATTCCTGAAGTTGGAGGTAGATGTGACTTATTTCTATTTACTGGGGAACTGACTGTCTTTAATGCAGTTGATGTTGATGTTGACAATGCTGCTACTGTTGTTGAAGATGATGATACTTCATTACTTTGGAGGCACATCAATGACATAGGAGGGGACGGGAAAGACATCTTACTGTCTGGAGAAATGCTTTGATTGCCAGAACTGCTGTCAGGAAAAGAGGCAGGATCACATGTTCTGGTATATATCGTACCATCACCTGTTGGTGTTAAATCTTCTGCAGGTTTGGATTGTGGTTTTGTTTTAATATCCATAACGCACCTTGATGAAAACAAACTCGAAACACTAGAATGCTCTAAGATTTCCTGCTGTTGCTGTCGTTGACTTAACAGGACCTAGAAAGAGAAAAATGATATCACTCAAGATGTAGGAAATAGTTTGAGTATGAAATAAAACGATTATCCTTTGCACCTTCACAAATCTCTATAAAAAAAGGTCAAATCTTTCTATGTAAAAAAAGTGGAATCTGGAAGTTATATATACAGTTTCAATATGATAATCAACATGAGGAACAAAAACAGTAATCTTTCATAACATTATACATGCAGGTTTTCAAAATTATACAGGAGAAGCCAAAAATGCAACTGGTTCTGTTTCACTTACATTACAAATAGGCCTAAGAAGATTCAGTTATAGTGAACCTGATCCTTGGCTGTAGTGAACATAGGAATTACAACATAGTGGAAATAAATTCCCTCGCGGAAAAGAATATATTGGCTCAGTGTCACAAATTCCAACACTAGGCAACGTGGAAAAAAAAAAAAATATATATATATATATAATCCACCAAAGGTCATAATCGAAGTCTCTCCCCAGGTGAAGGTAGCGGACCTGCTGACCTTACTGATGACCTAATGCCTCTCAGATTCACTGCAGAAACAAAGGCAGAGTCCTGCATTGGTTACAACTGGCTGTAGTGACGTGCAATTGCTTGCTTCAGTATTAAGCTTGGGGTAATATTCCAGGGACAATGCATGCTGTGTTCCACACAGGCGACAGGGATTGCGTGATTACCACAGCCTGGCAACACCCCCCATGCTGCATGGAAAAGCAATCAGTTTTATTAGCTGCTTGCCATCCTGCTACCAAAAGGGTCTCATATTTTATGAGGCAAGCACAAGGGCCTCCGGAGAGTGGGATGGTGTCCCAACAGTGGAAGAGGCATTGAAGGGTGTCAAAACTGCATTACAATACTTAAAAGACCATAGACGATGCAGAATCAAGTATGGAGAGAGCACAAACTCAGGAGAAGAATCTAGAAAAATTACTAATGAAAAATATATGAAGCAAACAATTGAAATTAATTGATTTTTTTAGGGACAAATAAAGATATTGAAATTTTCGGTTGGTGCTGTTAATACATTTTGCTGTATCTCTATGTTTATGCAATCAATAATTGTAAAGAAATTCTATTTAATTTTGACATCATCAAATATAGTGGACCAAAAATGTTAACCCCAGAAGTTCGCTATAACCAGAGTCGACTGTACTTGATTGATCGATATATAGAATAGAAATAGATAGAATAAATAATTTTTCAAAACATTATACCTAAACACTATACCTATCGTTGATATTTTCGAATTCATTTTCGTAATTGGGTGCTTAGTTTTCAATATTTAATAATTTTGTACCTATTGTTAATTATTTAGAATTTAGTTTTTGCCACGCATTGGAATTATGTCTTCTTTGTGCAATGCCTGCAACAATAGTGTTAACATCAAGAATAAAAGTGGTGAAGCAGATTGCATTGAATGTGATATCTGTGGTCAAACTTTATCACCCCGGGTTGTACGGGCCTCACTGCCTCAGAAATTAAAGTGTTTGCTCTGAAGACAATGAAAAGACAAATGCTGTGGTATTGTGCAGATTGTAGGGATGAAAAAAATGATGTAAAATTTTAAAGTGGCCCTGGTAAGTTTGAACAGAAAAATTGATGAGCTCAGTCACTCGTACCAAAAATTAATGGATGAAACGAAAGCTCGTGATTCGGTGCTTTCTCAGAAAGATCTGTTTATGGATTTTGAATCCCTATACAAAGAATTTCATGAACGAGAACGTTGATCGCCAAATATTATAATCTATGGAATTGAAGAAGACCAATGTTTACAAACAGAGCAACGCCTGATTCAAGATAAACTGAAAGTTAAATCCATTATCACAGAGATAAATCGTATGGATGTTTGTCCGGATTATGTCGTGTCCACGATGCGATTGGGAAAGGTACAACAAAGTCGTGATTCATCGGTTTCATCCCCTAATGAAAAACCCAGACCCATACAATTCACTTTGCTTAATACCGATTTTGCCCTCAAAATATTGAGAAATAAGAAAAAATACAATGGCTAAAATTAGCTCTGACCGCACACCTCGTCAACGTGAACATTTGAAAAGTTTACTTTCTCAACTTGAAAAGGCTACAGAAAAAGGTGATAAAAGTAAATGAATAAAATATATCAATGGAGTTCCGAAGATAATTGATGGCCTCGAGACAAATGCTACTGGAGGAGCCCCTTTCGGAAAACGGATAGCCAGGCAATTCCCGCTAGAAAAATCTCCGTTTATTATCAAAACTGTTGTGATGAAGATGACTACATTCAACAAAGCAGCAGCCACTTTTGAGCATGTCGATATTATATTTACAGAGACATGATTGAACAATAACATCTCAACTTAAGAGTTTATCCTCCCAAACTTCAGTATATACAGGTTTGATAGAAATTCAACTACTAATCATTTCGAGAGAGGCGGTGGAGTCTTAGTTGCATCATAAATTTAGCAGTATTGAAATTACATCGATTCATAATTCAGTAAAACAACTTTTTGTAATGATCAAAATTGGTGCCTCAAGCTTAATTGTAAATGCAGTTTATATACCTCCCAATTCACCAGTAGATACTTATGTGACCTATACAGAATGTCTCGAACAAATTTTTGAATTAAACCCAACATCTAAATTTTTCATTGCTGGCGATTTTAATCTACCTCGTGTAATCTGGACTAATGTAAATTCTGAATTAACGTGTAAATTTTCAGATGCCTCAAATGACGAACTCATATCAACCTCTTTACTTTTGAATTCATTCAATTATTTATATTTTTTCCAATCTAACAGCATCTTTAATGCTAATAATAGAACACTTGATTTGATATTTGTTCAAGATGTAAATAGTGAAACAATATGCTCGGATTTCTCTTTTGTACCCTGCGATCCACATCATCCTGCCTTGGATATATTATTCTCACTGAATGAAAAATTCACTAGCCTTGATTGTCAAGATATTAAATATAATTTTGAAAAAGCCGAAAATGACAAGATAAATAAAGATATAATATCACTTAAATGGTTACCACATCTTCAACAAAATTCATTGGAATCAGCACTCTCATATTTTTACAATTCGATATTTGAAATAATTCATGAACATGTTCCTGAACAGATTATTTTCCCTGATTCTTATCCACCATGGTATTCACGTGAGTTGAAAAAGTTATTGTCAGAAAAATATAATGCTCACACTTCCTACAAATTGTCTGCAGATATTAATGATTATAGACCGTTTTCTAGTATCCATAAACAATGTAAAAAAAAGCTATTGATGATTATAATTCTTATGTATTGAAAATCGAATCCTCTTTAAATTATAATATTAAATCTTTTTGGAAGTTTACAAACTCTGCGAGAGGAATAAGTGGTTTACTGAATGTTATGTCCTTTAATGATATCAGAGCACAAACAGGAGAAGAAATAGTTGATTTATTTGCGAACTTCTTCAAATCTGTGTACACCAATGAAGATGTGGAAGAAATTGAAAATCATTACAATTACTCTGAAATTAACATATCTAATATTGAACTATCACAACGTGATATTTTTATGTATATAGAAAAATTAGACACTAAAATTGGCCCCGGGCCAGATGGAATATCACCATCATTTTTAAAAAAACTGTCAAACTAATTTAACACCAATATTGCACTATCTTTTTTCAAAATCACTTCTCAAAGGTTCTGTTCCAACTATCTGGAAAACAAGTTTTATGCCTCCTATCTATAAATCTAATGATAGATCTGTTATAGGAAATTATAGACTGATTTCAAAATTGAGTACTATACCTAAATTATTTGAAATGATCATAACAGATAAACTTGCACTATCTCTGAGAAATATTCTGATAGATGAACAACACGGGTTCAGACACCAGTGTTCAACAATAACTAATTTATTAACATTTCAACACTATACATTAGAAAAATTAGAATTAAATTCACAAGTTGACACAATTTATACAGATTTTTCAAAAGCATTTGATACCGTTAATCATAAAATATTATTAAAGAAACTATATAATTTAGGAATACATGGTACTTTTTTGAAATGGGTTAAAAATTATCTGACTGGTAGGGTTCAAAATGTAAAATTTAAATCATTTACTTCAAGAGACATAATAGTTACCTCTGGTGTTCCTCAGGGCTCCCATTTGGGCCCTTTATTATTTAATTTATTTGTAAATGATTTGAAATTTCAATTAAATACATCTTCATTTCTAATGTATGCCGATGATCTGAAGTTATAATCCGAAATAAAAACAATTTCAGAATGTCATTATTTACAAACTAGTTTAAACTATCTATTATTATGGTGTCAAGCAAATAAACTTGAACTGAATAAACAAAAATGTAAAATTATGACTTTTTCTAGAAAGAGAGACAATATTCAATTTCCATATGGTATAAATGGGCACAATCTCGAACGGGTCTCACTGATGAAAGATTTGGGAATCCTTTTTGATTCTAAATTGAAATTTTCATATCACATGGATGCAGCGATTTTGAAAGCAAATCGTATGTTGGGATTCATTAAACGGATGACAATTGATTTTTCAAATATGTGGTCACTCCGGATTTTATACCTGTTGCTTGTTAAACCAATCCTAATGTACGGATCCCAGATATGGTCATCTATCTATGATAATTATATCTATAAAATAGAAAGCATTCAACATAAATTTTTTAATTTTGTAGCATGGAAATTGGGATTACCCTCTCCTAGAATCAGTCATGATTACAGCCAAGTTTCAGTGTTGCTAAATATTAGCTCATTAAAATCTTACAGAAAATTTGTTGAAGTGAAGTTCTTATTAAATCTGCTGGATGATAAAATTGATTGTATATATCTTCATGTCAAATTATTATGGAAAGTACCGACGAAAAATCTCTGAATAAATGAACCTATTACGTTTGTAGTACCATATACGAAGACAAACCAATTTTTATATGCGCTACTATGGAGAATGTCTAAACTTATGAATGAGTTAAATATCGACAACCATATTGCGAAAAATTGTATTGATCAAGCGAGAACTTTATTACTAAATGATTTTACATGATAAATATCATCAAAAATTTGGAACTTATATAGTATCTATAAATCTTTTTTTTCTTTTTTTTTAATAGACTCAAATCATACTTTACACTATGTATATGTAGTTGGACGATTGCCTGTTAAAATAAATAAATAAATAATAGAAAGAAACAAAACATACTCAAAAGAAAATGGAAAGATCACTTTTTGAGAATGAACAACAAAACTGCCAAAACTGATCTGGAAGTATAAACCAAAGCTAAACAGAGAAATAGGAAGACTACAAAAGAAATGGCAACACCAGGAACACTTTTACGACTAAATAGGAACCACAAACACTGAATACCGATAGGAACACTTTGTAAAATCTAATTTTGGTTCGTTCATGACGATATAGTTTACTGTTTACTGGCCACCCTAGTAATACTATACATCAATGTACCATCTCTCGTCCCAAAGTTGGATCAATTTTTGGAGGAAGTCAACACTGTATAACTGGATATGATAACCACAGAATATTTATACAATTCAAAAATTCCTCATAGTGTGATGCAGCCAAACCCCCTGAATTCTAGATCTGGTATTGGTCAACAAAGAAGATGGTATCACTCTCCTAATTCTGAGACCAAACACTAGACAGAGTGATCATCTGGTATTTGTCACAACCTTCCATGCAGAAACACAAGAGGATGATGACCTTTCTGAAAATATCAATGAGAAACTGAACTTCTTCAAATTAGACTTTGATAAAACATCTTAACAAACATTGTGAGTCAGCAGATATGAAAAACAAAGACGATGAGATGAATGAAGCTGAAGATGTCTACAGGGAATTCTCAGCGTGTCTCAAGAATTGTCTAACCACTCCCCAAAATAAAGGAAGAAAAAAATCTTGACAAAGAACAGATCAACCATGAAGTCAAGTAGCAACTCAGAATCAAATGCCAAGCACGAAACAAATAGGAGCAGATGAACATTACAACAACTACAGAAGAATTTCCAACAGGCTCACATTGGACATATGGACAAAATGAGAAGAATATGAAAAGTATGTTATACAGAGAGGAATTAAAAGATTTTACTCTTACATTAAGAAACAGACTGCTTGTAAAATGAGACCATCTAAGATCATCCCAAGTAGAAGGCTCGCAACTTTTGATGCTCTGGAAATCGCAGACTACATTGACAGACTTACTGGTTTTTTTTTTTTGTTTTTTTTTTTTATTCTACTTACACTCAATAGAAACCACACATCAGATTTATCAAACATTGGAAACGGGTGCACCAAAGTAATCAAAGATACTGAATTTACAAATACTGAAACAGCTCAAACTCTTCTTGCTCTGGTTACAAACTCCTCAGCGGATCCTAACTGCATTTGAACATCTATTTGAAAAATTGTGCACTGCAACTGGCTTCAATGCGCAATAAAATCTTCATACTATATAGTTATGAATCAAAACGCAGCCATTGAGAAGGGTCCTCAAATAACAAACAAGAAGCAATAAAACTTTTGTTCATGACAATGCACAAACCTGCACTCGAGGAGGTCCAGGAGGATCCAACATCAGTGTAACCACACTGGTATTATCAGCTTGTAGTCCTAGAGCTCGCCATTCTTCTAAAGCTCGATCCACTAAACTCTTAGAGGGATTTATCCATGCCTGCTGCCCAGAATAAAAAACAGAAATAAGGAACAAATAAATAAAGTTCCTTTCTCTTACTCATGATTTCATCTTAAAATCTTTCAAAATCTCCAAAATTCTAATTGAAAATTTAATAAACTCTCATTTATAAACTTTGTCAGATTCCATGTAATCAAATTTTGTATTAAAGTTAACTTGCTACAGCACCTGGTGTTGCCCAGGGATATTATTATCAAATTATCTATAAGAAAGAAAAAGGAATGAATTATAACTGCACTATCATTGCTGTGACAAAAATCACAATTTATCAATAACTTCAAGTATTTAACTTTCAAATCAAACAATTGTCAATTTCGGTGCGTGAAACAAAACATTTTACATTCAGATCTTATCAAGTAATGAGATTTTAGCATGTTTTATTGTTTTCCAATTGCCTGAAATATTGGTCACTATAGAATCATAAATAAATCTATTCATGAATGCTAGCCTGGTGGAAGAAATTTATTTAATTATCACGATACTTTTTCTTTGCTCCTGCTGTGGATATGAAAATTAACCTTTCAGCTTAGGATGTAAGGCCTCTTTAACCCCTCAAGCATTTGTGATGACATATGTCGTTCTGAGAGAGAGCCCCTTCTCAGCTTGTGCGACGACATATGTCGTCCTGAAAAAGGGCCCCTTCTCAGCCGGTTACGACATATGTTGTCAACGGTTTTCTAATGCAATTTCCGAAGAAATGGACGAAGTTCAGGGTTGCATTGCTAGCTAGGGCGAAAACACACTTCTCTCCTCTATGCTGGTGTGTTGGCAATATGATTCACTCATTCTATTGCTCTTAAAGTGTTTATGTTTGACAAGGTGGACTTAGGATTTAGAGGTTAGTTGTGATGCATTCTGTAGTGATGTGTTCCCTAGAAGATAATGAAATTGCAGAGCTACTGTTAACCCTTCAGCATGGTATGCCGTCTGACGACTGCAATTTCCTTTCTCTTCTAAATGCGGTGTGCCGTACCGGACGGCATGGATTTTCCTATCCATTCGCAGTAAGCCGCCTCAGGACAGAAGGGATCTTTACCCGTTTTTCCTCTCATTTGCGATGTGCCGTGTACAGACGTTGGTCGTTTGGTGCTGCAGTGCATAGACACTGGCAGTGTGTTACGATGAGTTTTCGGTTTCTTTTCGAGTGGTTTTCAATCCAAATATATTAATATTTATTAAAGTGTTTCTATTCTTTGTGGGTGTTTTAAACAATTAATTGACAATACATCGTCTTCTATGTACTACTTATCATATTAAATTATTGCAGCTGTCAGACATACGTAGTATGTATTATTTCATTATCTGAAAATATTTGTTGATGTGAGTTTGAATGTAATACTTAAAAAAAATTATCGTGTTAATGTAATATTTAAAATAAATTCAGTGACTGGCTGCCTCAAATAGTGTGACTTTGTCCGAGTCAGATATTGAGGATGAACGTGTTCTTGAGCGAGGGGAGTACATCGCTCAACACTCAGGCCCCATTTCAATTTTGAAATGGATGGACAAGAAGGCTGTTCCTATGATAAGCACCTACCATAAGGAGATTTCAAAACAGTAATTATACAGAGAAAAGAAGAAATTAAAAAACAGTCGTGCGTTCTTAATTACAATAAATAAATGGGAGGGGTAGATCTGAAAGATCAGTACTTGCAAACGTACCTTATTGAAAGGGAAAAAAGTATGAAATAGAAAATGAAAATGTTCAGAAGATTGTTAAATGTCACTGTCTTGAATACTTTTATTATTTGGAAAAAGAATCGTACTGGGACAAGAATCGATTCTTTGAAATTTTGCATTGATTTGGTCGAGCAATTGCTATCTGCATATTCACATGACAGACGAGAAGTATGTGAACGTCGCTTAGTAAATCATTTAGATCGTTTGAAGACACTTTCTTGAAAGAATTCCACCTCATTGGGTGAAATTCTTTGCAATTTGCTTTGTTGTATTATTTGTATTATTACTATTGATGTGATGCCATGCATTCTCAGAGTAGAGAACGTTTTCAGAGTTGGAAAGCGCAACACCGCCTGAGCCGAGATGCTCCCGCAGCAGGCCTCACCGGATGCACCTGCCTCCGCGGTGCCGACGACCGCACCTTTCACTTAAAGCCGCCTTGAAATGCTACCGCGCTCACCCTCGGCACCGCGTTGAAGGGTTAAGAGTGTGATAATGATGAAAGTGAAGTAGATGATTTTATTGTTTATTCTAGTAATTCTTCTGATGAAGAAAATGAAAATGGTTCTGAGTGGACAGAAACCATGCTTAGTAACACCAACCGATGTCACCAAAATCATTTTGAGTTTAAAATCAAACGCATCCGGCTCCGACGGAATCAACGCAAAGTTGCTGAAGCTCGGAGCGGAAGTAGCACTCCCCGCAATAGTCGACATTATTAATTTCTCGCTAATGAGCGGCGAATTTCCCTCGACCTGGAAGACAGCACTGGTCCATCCTCTCCCTGAAAGCGCAAATCCAATGACACCTGTTGATTACCGTCTCATCAGTATCTTGCCGACATTATCAAAAGTTCTCGAAAAGATCGTCAGGAAACAGATCGAACATCACCTTCAAAATTTCAGTATTTTGAATGAAAACCAGTCAGGCTTTAGACCCGGTAAAAGCACAGGGACTGCGCTCCTTAGTGTGATTGAAGATGCCCGAGATGCAATAGATAACGGTAAAATCACAATTCTCGTCCTTCTCGACTTTAGTAAGGCATTCGATTCTGTCGACCACGATATTTTGTTAGCAAAGTTAAAAAACATTGGATGTGCCACACCTACACTCGAATGGTTCTCCAGTTATCTATCAGAACGGCAACAAAAAGTCGTGTGCGGTGACAGTGCGTCATGTACCTTGCCATTAGCACGTGGTGTCGCACAGGGCTCAGTGTTAGGACCCCTCGCTTTCCTAATTTATGTTAATGATATAGGCAAATCAATAAAAAATTGTTGTCATCATATGTATGCTGATGATCTCCAAATGTATATTAGCGGACCCTCTTCTCGCGTTCCCGAACTTGCTAAAAAAATCAACAAAGACCTGCAGTCACTCTCCTCTTGGTCATCATCAATGGGTTAACCCATTAACGGCCAAAGGTAGAAAAAAATGACAGAAAGTCAGTATTCTTACTGAATAGTATTTATTTACTGTTAAGAACACAAAAATAAAATTAAAAAAAATTTTTTTCTATTTGAAGTTAGAAAATTTTGCTGTTGCGAAAACGCAACATTGGCTGCTTGTAGGTACAAATTACACCTATTTTTTTAAATGGTATTCTTCAAAACATTTTGAATGCAAATAACAATTGCACTTTTTACATTGATACACTGTGGTGCTATGGCACAATTTACACCTTCTTCTTGTTTCGTTATCTGATTTTACCACAATGTGACCTACTCCATCATATCTTATTTTGTCCAAAACTGTTGAGCTACGTGAGCTTCCTCCAGAATATTCAACATCTTCCGGACTTTCACATCTTATGAGGCATCTTGCAATGTAACTTTATAATCCAGTTGGCTCATGGATTTGTCTGGTGTCAGAAGGTTGAATAACTTCCAAGAATTGACCATACAGCTGTCTAAGGAATTGGTAAATAGCGGCCACCACCATTTTTTCCCTCGTATTTGGATTCTGTAATTTGCCACTCCGTTGTCATGAATATCTACTCCTCCCATATGTTTATTGTAATCCATTAGTATGTCGGGCTGATTTACATGTATGGATTTACGTTCTTTCCGGCTGAATCTTTTAGCCTTGTGAAGGGGATGAACTGAACCATAGTTAGTAGCAATAGTAACGATGTTGTTGTCGTTCCACCTCACCATTGTAATCTCATTTTTATTGTCTTGTGCACTATCGTAACTTCCTCTTTGGGTTTTTTGCATTTCCTTTTTGCCCGTGAGTGTACATTTTCCAGTTCGCGCATCGCGAATTGTACCAGTTGCAAAGAAACCCTTCTCTCGAAGTGTGACAAATAAAGCAAAGGAAGAAAAAAATTATCAAAGAATACACGATGGTGAGATGGATCTTGGACTACATGAAGTAAGTCAACAACAACTCTTTCACCTAACGTTTTATGAACATCGTTTAATATTTGAGTGGCCCCCCCGTAAGGCTGAAATTGATACAAATAACCGTTTGATGAACAAAGACACCAAATTTTAAAACCAAACCTTACAGGTTTTCCTTTTATAAACATTTTCGCCGAATGCCTTCCAAAGTATGGAACCATTTGTTCATCAATTGAAAGATTATGGGAAAAAATGCCAAACTGAATAAATTTTTTATTCAGATATTCTATGAATGGACGTAACTTTGAAAATTTATCTCTTTTGTCTAGAGAAGAGTTGTCTGATACATGCAAATTTCTCTTTATCTCTCTAAATCTGTTTCTACTCATTGCTTTCTTTACCAGGTCCACACCTTTGTCTTCGTCTGTCGACCAAAACATATCTTGTTGGGGAAAAGTATTATATCCAGATAAGAACAAAATACCTAGAAACTTTTTCAACTCTGTTTCTGAGCAAACAAAATTGTGGCGATTGTTTGAATTAGCATATTTTTTTGAAAAATCTGCTATCATTTTCAAGAGAGTATTATCCACAAACAATGAAAATATTTCAAAAGGTGACAATTCACCATACTGAACCACCATATCTTGTAAACATGCTGACTCAACTGATGTAGGGAAGGCCGAATAAATAGGATATTCTGTTTTATTCCAATTTGGTTTCATAGAGTTTTTCGATGTTTTAGAAATTTTTACCTTAGAGTTTTCCTTTCCATGAATTTCGAACGTCCCTGCGATGTCTTTTTCCAAAACGTCTTCAGTAAGCAAATTGTCATCTATATCTTCTTCATCAGTCAACGCTGTCACTTCAGGTGGTATATAAACAATATCAACATTTTCAGTTTCCGAATCAGATGAATCAGATTCTTCTAGGATTGCGGTAAGTTCTTCTACTGTCAAAGCTTTCACACGATCTGAATTCTAACAAAAGAGGAAATTCGGTGTTATATTTCAAAACAAAACTAATCGGAATAAACTTTCCTTACTTCAAAAAAGATACTTACCATGGCCCACAACTATTCCACTATGTCATAAATAACGCGTAAGAAACAAATCGAACTTATTTGGCATGAAAACAGCAAAAATCACGGGAGAACTGAAGAAACAGTAATATTACACGTCGTCTACGAGAGCGCTCTAAGATAGCATGCGCCTGTGCGAGTCGAGACCTGCTTCTCGGAAAGATCACTGATTGCGCCAACGTTGCGAAAACGCAACAGGGAAATTGGATCCAATATTCTGACGCAACAATGAGTATGATTTTTGAATTTTCAAAACTATTCTTTCAATAAACACTATAGCATTACACTAAACTAAAATATTTATTTGAATTTTATAAAAAAGAGCTCCTTTAGCTAATTAGAAATATGCCATGTTATTCGGTTGAAAACTTAGCCCAAAATAATTCCTCAGAATAAACCTGTATGGTGAGAAAACTGTATAAAAACGTACAGCACAGCAAAATAAAGAATAAAGAAGAGTTCAGAGTAAAGTATTTGGAGTTTCATTTCAAAGAGACTCTAAAAAAAAATTATATAATTGGTGTTGCGTTTTCGCAACGGTGGCCGTAAATGGGTTAAACCCCAAAAAATCTCAGTGTCTTGTAATCGGCTCTAGAAACTCCCTAAAAAAGTTATCACTTTCCGCTCTCCCTGACATTTGCATAAATGGAACTCCTCTACCGTGGTGTAATGATGTGAGAAATTTAGGTGTGCAAATGGATAATACTCTAACCTGGAATGTTCAAATTGTTAAAGTATGTCAAAAAGTATTCGGGTCCCTGCATGTTTTAAAACGCATGCATACTCTTTTACCTACAAAAACTCGTCAGACCCTTGTACAATCACTCCTTATGCCTCACTTTGATTACTGCGATTTCCTTTGACTGACATAAATTTAAAGCAGCAACGCAAGTTACAAGTAGCCCAAAATGCATGTATTCGCTTTATTTTCGACCTTGAAAAATACGACCATATTTCAACTTTTTACGCACACTCTAAAATTCTTACCATTGATAAAAGGCGTTTACTTCACTGCCTTCTCCTCCTCTACAAGATTTTAAACAGCACTCATCATGGCACCCTATCACTACGTTTTCAATTTATGAAGCTACATCGTGTCCGAGAGTCACGCCTTATTTGTATTCCGCATCACAATACCACTACTTTTAGCAAATCATTCACTGTTACTGCCATCCGTGCCTGGAACAATCTTCCCTCTACTATAAAAAATATCAGTACTTTTCAAAAGTTTAAAAAAGATGTCACAAACTGGATTCATGAAAATATTACTTAACGGCATTGACAGTATTATTGCGTACCAGTACAGTATTACTGTGTTACTAGGACATTGCCAGCTGTACGTCTACTGCGTCAGCTAAAACTAAGGATTAGGGACGCCGTACTGCCTTGACACGGTGACGATTCTCATTCTTATACCAATTTTATCGTACAACATTCTATCCCATTTTTCAAATAAACACTTCTCATCTAACCTTTCTCATACTTCTCTCTTTCTATTTCCTTTTCTGTCTCACTTTTTTTCTCTCCCCCTTTCTTACTCTCTTTCTCTCTTTTCGGATCACTAGAATCCCTGCTATGTTTGCTTCCTTTATCTTTTTCTCTAAATTATCATTCTAGTTCAATAACTCTTCCTTTTCCTCTCTTTTTAATCACATGATCTAAGTATTCAACCTTAAAAGTGAACAAATCTCTGTGACACACATAAATACTTTTTTTTTGTTTTGTTTTTGTTTTTTCTTTGTACATTTATCCTCTTATAGAATAGTTTAACTACTCCATAATCTAGCTATTTGTTTTTATAACCAATTTGTACTCTCCCGCAATCATTTTAAATAGCATATGAGGAACTACCGTTCAATTCATACCTCACGTTTACTACAGTACCCACCCACATGTGTGCATACCTATGTTATGAGTACATGTTTGTGCATTTGTGCATATGCTAAATTGTACAACGTGATAAGCATGCGTCCATGTGCTCACATGTGTATATACTCAAAATATAATTTCTATGCTTTAATTCTGGTCTAAATGTGTTTACTAATTTGTATTTTTTCTGTTTCAGTTCATTTCCTACAACTATTGCTATACGTTAAGATATAATATTAAATTCAATATATTTTCATTCCTACTTTGTATTTTGTGTGCACTGTAATTGTTTACTTGTATTGTGACCTAGGTAGAGTGTTTTGTCTTGGCCTTCAGCCACCATCCTGATTGAGGTTTACCTGGGTTTACTCAATCGCTTAAGGCGTATTGCCGGGATGGTCCCTTTTTTGCAGTCCCAGGAATAAATGTAGTATACCGGGTCTTTAGTCTAACTCGCAACCCGTATCTGAGAACACAACCACTTGTTTTGGTAATTTGGCAACGCGTGAAATACCTATGGCTTTCCTTTCACTTTTAACGACCCATCCCCCGGTCGCAGGTTTCGGGGTGGGAGAACCGGGCTATTTTGTTTGGAAGAAAGAGAAAGGACTGTCTTTGGGCAGTCATTCATACACGTTTCATTCATGAGTGTAGGAACTTACGTTTAAGAAAGAAGAATCGCTTCGAAAATGTTGACGAAAGAACAGCGTGTATTTTTGGGAGAAGTTTACTTCGGCACTAAATCTTTTTTAAAGAGTCAGGAAATGTTTCAGGAAAATTTTCCGGAAACGCCAGTTCCCAACAAGTCAACAATTTGTAGACTAATCCAGCGCTTCAGGGACACGGGGAACATTATGGATAGGAAGCGGAATCGCAGTGCCACTGTTTTAAAGGAAGATAAATTATTAGAAATTCAGGAGGTTTTGAAACATTCCCCTGAGACGTCGCTATCGAAATTGCATCAGCAATGCAATGTTTCACTCAGCAGTGCATATGTCGCAACTAAGAAATTGAAAATGCGGTCTTACAAGTGGCAGACCGTTCAAGAACTGAAAACACCGGACAGGGGCGCGCGAATTCATTTCTGCCGTTGGTTCAGAAGTTTTATTCAATTAGGACTTCACGTTCTTGGCACCTTGTTTTTTAGTGATGAAGCTTGGTTTCATCTCGACGGAAATGTAAATAAACAGAATTGCCGGTTGTGGAGCACATCGAAACCAGATGCAACTCTCCAAAAACCTCTTCATTCTTCGAAAGTCGGGGTATGGTGTGCCATATCTCGTCGCCGAATTATCGGACCAATTTTTTTCACGGAGACAATTACTTCTGAAAGGTATAAAGACATTATTGAAAACTTCGTATCTCTTTTAGAAGAAGACGAGAGGTACTGCTGGTTCCAGCAAGACGGCGCCCCGTGTCACACGGCGAACAGTAGTATGAATTTCCTAGCGGAATTTTTCGGAGAACGAATTGTTACATAAGGTCTGTGGCCACCACGTTCCCCAGATCTTACTCCATTAGACATTTTTCTGTGGGGTTTTCTTAAGAGTAAAGTTTATGCAAAACTTCTCTTGAAGATTTACGACGCAACATTACGGAATCTGTTGGGCAAATCGAAGAAGTTACTCTTTAACGTGTTGCAGCAACAGTACTGAAAAGAGTAAACGCCTGTCTCTTGGCAAACGGTGGTCACTTTGAAAATTTGCTCTAAGGTGTGTTTATTGTCATTTTAAGAAAATAAAATTGTATAATTTTTAATTAATTATTGTCAGTAATGATTAAGTTATTACTTATGAATATTTTATTATCTTTAATAATTTTATTAAAATTTTCCAATTTGTTTAATTTCCAGGTTCTATAATAATAGATAATGAAGAGTTTGGCGGTGATGTTTTATGAGATATCTTTCTGGTTTCTCTCTGAGCCAGCTTTCATTAAATAATAATTATTGTTACGTTTCTGTTAATAAATCGATAAATCAGTCATAATTTCCCTCCACAACTTCAGTATCACATTTTTGTTTCTTGAGCATACTGGAGAGAATCGTCTAAAGCGACGTTTTGTTTGCTGGCTCATGCCTCTGCCCACCCCACCCCACCCACCCTGCGCAGCGTGAAAAGATTCCGGCTTGTGAGCCGAGTACCTGCCCGCCGAAGCCCTTGAATGGGGAAAACACAGAAAGGGCTGTTGCAGTTGCTGCAGATTATGACGCACAGCGCACTTCCTCCGCTGTCTCGGCATGCCAGCCACGGCAGTATTGAAAGGAGACAAAGACACGCAGTTGCCAAATTGCCAAAACAAGTGGTTGTGTTCTCAGATACGGGTTGCGAGTTAGACTAAAGACCCGGTACATCGTTGGTATACATGTGAAAGATGTTGGGTCAGGTTTTTAAGTCTTGAGAATATTCCAATTGGTAACACTTCATACATTTTTAAAATTTGTCGTTTTTTTAGTTTGGGGAAAAGTTTAAGTTTCTAAACTTTTCCTAGATTTAATCTGATCGTATCCATGTTTATGATTTTTTTCTTCTTTTTTTATTTACCTCATTTTAATAAGCGAATAGATTCGTTTTTTCTTTCTTTCAAGACTTGAACTCTTTACTGGATGTTTTTCGCTCGTAGGCTGACGAGTTTTCCTCCCTTTCTGTTTCTTAGGGGTAATTCAAAAATACGTACGCAATTTCAGCTTCTTCAAACGCTCTCTCAATTAGTAGTACTTAATAACATGCCACTGTGTTAAACAAGCTCCTTCTAATTTTTTTCTGTAACTAACTTACGAGTCAAAAACAGTTTTTCAAAATTTAAGTTAAATCTCGAAGTGCTTCAATCTGATATATTTGTGACTAATTTTTAATATCTCCCTAACGTAAAATTAATAAACTTGAACACAGAAACGTGAGTGCGTTTCTTGTTCTATCAACGTCTTCCTCCCTAGCTCTCACTCCTGCTTCCCAAGTGAGAAAACCTTCATCTAAATTGCGTACGTATTTCTCATTGAATGGTCTCCTTTTATCATAAAATAAACTGTAATAAAAACTTTTGAAAGTGGTCAGGCGGAAGAGCAGGCTAATTAGCCTGAGCCTCGCCACCAATAAAGACATTTATTTATTTATTTATTTATGCTTGTTTGTGACAATGCTATGCCTGTAGATTATTTTAAGCAATTTTTTAACAACAAAATGAATGATTTGTTTGTTGAGCAAACTAACAGTTATGCTGATCAATTTCTTTTGAAAGAATTGAGTAGAATATTTTTGCATGAGAAAGTCACGCTGAGAGGGGAGATTGGCCAGAAAAGTAAGTCACGCCTGAAGGGTTAATTTCTCTTTGCAGTATTTCATTGAGTTTAGGATCCCTCCCTGCACTTAAATGTTTAGCGTTTTTCATTCACTTCACAAAATTCAGTATCACCTTTCCATCAGAAATTCAATTTCCATTTATAACTTACATGTGGAATGTCTCTGCTGTCTGTATCACTTCCCTGCTGAAGAAGATGTTGCTCATTGCGTGACTCTGCAGTCTGGACTACCTCAACAGCTGCAGTAGGACACATAACATTCCATAATCCGTCAGTCCCAAAAATCAAGCATCTATGACAACTCACATCTATGGTGTATACCGATACATCAGGTTCTGGAGATACCACAAAAACATCTTGGGCAGGATTGTAACTCCACAGATCACCTAAGATCAAAAAAACCACCTTAATAAATCGAAATGAGTATCAAAAACTAAAATTATGTTATGTGAATTCCATAAAACATTCGTTTGGTGAACATAATTCTGTATAATCCGTTGCTTTGATGTCCCCCCCCCCTTTCCCCCCCCCATATCTATACTGCGATTTTTGTAGGAAGAGCTCTCAAGATAACTTAAATTCCATCTTCGCGATGGAATATGTCACGGCATTTCGTATCATTCACAGTCGTTCCGCTAGATTTCGCACGATCGCGACCGTATGAAGCAGTGCTTGCGATCATGTGACTTCTACCGGCAAGACCGAGAAAAGACGTGAAATGCCGTGACATATTCCATCGCGAAGATGGGATTTGAGTTATCTTGAGAGCTCTTCCTACAAAAATCGCAGTATAACTCCTGAAATTCAAATACATAAAATTACAACTTTAACATCAGTAAAATTTTCTATTTTTAGACAAACATTTACCAAGAGACCTAGCCACAGCCAAGAATGGGATTTCATCAATTTGTGTTGATCTCCTGACTGGTCCTTGATGACCAAGACGAGGTCTATTCCACACAACGCGAGGCACACCCGATTTTTTCACCACTTTTCCACCAGCTTGTTCAATTCGTTGTGTTTCTTCTTCGCTCTCAGGCTTGTGATCACGAGTTAACGGAAGGCCTTTCCATTGGCCATCTGGAAATAGGGAAGAGAGACAGTTTTTAATATCTATTACAAAAGCTGTAATAAAAAAATAAATAATAATAATAATTAAAAAAGTATAAATAGTTTGAAAGTTGTTAGTGCAGATATCTTTATTACCTTCCTGGTAACCCAGCACTATTGATGAATCGCCTACATGGCCAATGTATATCTTCCCTCTGCGGATGAACGCAATACTTGCAGTTGTACCTGATGTGCTAGGAAAGCCAACAGCAGTTTTTGGCCAATAATCTACAGAACATGTCAACATAAATATTTCAATTCGTTACCAAAAACTAAAATCGAAACAGAAACTTATCCAAAACTTGTATTTTACAAACCTAGTACCTAACTGACGCCACATTGCCAGATGCGTTTGCAAAAATCCATCACGTATGGCCCTCAAAACTTCTGTATCTTTATCGGACCAAAACGACTTTTGATTCACAATGTTGTCAAGAAGATGTTCCTTGGCGAATGTTGCAGCTTGCTGTCCACCGTGGCCGTCGAATATTCCGAAGAAAGCGTATTCAAGATCTTTTTCATCTTCCGTCCGTTGGTATGCAACTGAAAACATGTCTTCCATATATTTTCTGGCACCTTGGCTGCAGTGTCCTGTCACACGCAAATTCACGCCTATGCTGGAAGGCATTTTCAGATAGAACTGTTTGTTTTCACAAGAACCTCCTCCAACTCGGAGAAGTTTGAGTTTCAGAGACAAATACGGAAAATCAACGGAACAAACCAGCATTAACTATACTGACCAACTAGCACCAACACAACACGCCCAGCGCCCACTATAATACAGAGAGTATATAACTATAATATATACCTACACGCAACCAACCAAATCACGCAATCTCAAACTGCCTTCCAGAGAGTATACATGATACATTGTCTCATGAAATGTCATAGACTTTTTAGTATCATGATGCAAGTTTCTTTCATCATAAGATGCATTAAAGAAAATATATAGATTAACATATTCGTCCATGATATAGATACGAATATTTCATGACTAAGTATATACTATGCAACTGGAAAGTCCCAACCACTAACTTATATTAATCATTTACAACCAGAGAGTATAAATTATATAAATATAGCCCATGTCCATAACTGAGCTGAGTTGAAAACACAGACCTTTCCAACTACTTTAGGCCCGCAACAGACTACACCGAGGAATGTGTTTCCAGAAATGTGCGACGAGAAATGTGGAAAATCGAAACAAGGTACTCTTATGGACCTCCACACACTAGAAAGAGTTTTCTCGTTCGCCTCTGCGGAGGCGAAAGAGGTCCTCGCTCGAGTCGGTCGGCGAGCGAGTTTTCTCGGACACATTTCTGTTCCCTCATTTGTTTTTTAGGTTTTCTACGCTCTGTGGGATTACCAGACGTTTAAACATTTGGATTGGCGCGATCGTGGTGCGAAGCTGGAAGCAGGTGAGAAGTGATATTGGAGTGTTTTGTAGTGTGAAATTTCGAGCAGCAGAAATGAATTTAGAAAAATTAATTGAGTGTGTGAAAAATTACCCGTATTTGTACGAAACTAGTAATGAACAATACAAAAATATAAAGTTGAAGGATGAAACGTGGAGGACTCTATCCGAAGAATTAAATGGAAGTAAGCTAACTCATTTGGAATTATAATTAGCATTTATGTATTTACAAACAGTTTATTGTTAATTTAAATAGCAACGCCATCTTTAGTTTACACAGCAGCTTAACTATAATTTTAACAGCAATAATATAAGATGATTCTTTAACAATTTAAAATATGTTTTCTATAACTAATTTTCATATTCATTAACAATTCAATAAAATATGTATTGATCTTTGTACTTTTCATCAGATTATTTTCTTTTATATTTGGAACAAATGACCTTGCATTTCAAATCACATATCTTGTGATGTTGCAATGGGTGTTTTCAGATGCCAAAGAAGAATGGAAAAAGTTAAGAGACTGTCACCGAGATGCCCTTAAAAGGAAAGTTGTACGTTCAGGGCAAGAGGGACAAGTAAAAAAAAAATGGAGATATGAAGAGCAAATGGCCTTCCTTTTGCCTTCAATGGCAAATAGAGAAAGGCATAGCAACATGCAAGAGGAGGCAAAATTGTACCAGTTACAAGTACAAGATATTGAAGAAGAAATGCCTTGTTCTTCTAGTGCTGGAACTGAAATCAAGGAAACTTCAAGCACTCCAAAATTGGGGAAAAAAGTTGACCCAATTTTGGAGTACTTGGAAAAAGGAAGGAGGGAAAGAGAAGCCAGACGGCAAAGTAGGATGAAGGCAGATGAAGAAAAGGACGAGTTAGATTATTTTTTTTTGTCTATGTTACACTCCACCAAAAAATTACCCAAGGCATACCAAAGGCACATTAAAAATATTTTGTTTGCAGCAGTCCAAGAGGCAGAGGCACAGGTGGAGTTGGAAGAGAATTCATCAAGTGATTGCGTGTATTTTGCTAATGAATAAATAAATACTTATTAGGAAATGCTGGATTACTTTGTCATTAATGTCTCATCAAAATGTTTATTCCATGATCCTATAATTTTGTGAGCCCATCAATAAATTTAGTGTGTGATAAAATAATGCATGGTAAGTATATTATTAATTTTTAAATTAGTGTAAATGTTGCAAAGATTTACACTCATTTAAATATTAAGGAATTTACAAGGAAATCTTTTATAATTTTTGTTTTGTTTTGGTGGACTTGGAAGTTACAGATAAAATAGGTATTGTTCCACAGAATAGAATTACAAACTTAAAGATAACGCCTTTTTAATGTAAGTTAAAGTTGTATGAAATTTATCAGTAATAACTATGAATTAATACTTTTAAATATGGTTTATTGTATCAAGAATCTCATTTGTTTAAATAGCTCAGAGGGGTACAGATGAACACCAAAGTCATGCATTCTAGAGCTACGTTTCAGCTCTTGAATTATAAAATTGTGAAGTAAATAAGAAGAGGTTATCAGTGTATTTTTTGAGAAAAATCTAAAATCTACAATTCAATTTTAAGAATTATTTTGTTAAAAATAATAATACAAGAAAATTCAAAGGTTAAGTCAAAGATAAAACAAAAGAAACATTTAAAAATGACCTTTCCTAATTGCATCCATTTGCCATGGAATACTCCCTTGCGATGAAGAAAAAAATTTCATGTATTTTTCTCTAATTTCAAATGCTTTTTTTGTAGCATTATAACCATAATGTTTTAATGGAATGAACTGGTCTTTAGGTTCACTGAAATCTTCTTCCTCTCTAAAATTAATCAAGTCTTGTTCTACACTGTGAGTGTTCTTTTGAGTTCTGAGGTAATTATGTAAAACTACTGTTGCTTTCACAACTTTGTCCACTGTTTTTATATCGCATTCGAATGGTTTCAGGAATACCCTCCATCTTGCTGCTAAAATACCAAATGCACTTTCTACTAATCTCCTGGCTCTAGAGAGCCTATAGTTAAAAATTTTCTTTTCAGTGCTCTGCAACTGAGTCTTAGGAAATGGTCTCATTAAATTCTCTAGCAGGGGAAATGCCTCATCTCCTACAAATACATATGGGAGACTGTCTTTACTACCTTCTAATATGCATGGTTCTGGAAGATCAAGTTTATTACTTCGCAAGGCCTTTCCAAACATGCTTTCATTAAAAACATGTCCATCACTAAATTTACCACAGGAGCCAATGTCTACAACAGAAAACTTATAGTCAGCATCAACAACTGCAAATAGAATTATGGAAAATTGTTTTTTATAATTAAAGAATTGGGATCCACTTTTCATGGGCTTTCTTATAACCACATGTTTCCCATCAATTGCCCCAACACAGTTATTAAACTGCCAAAGCTGCTCAAAATCTCTGCTATTGTGAAGCCACAACTGTTTATCTGGCTTCGGTAAGTACAGTGGTTGTAAATGTGTCCATAGGGCATCACAGACCTCATTAACAATCTGGGCTACTGTACTTTCTCCTATTCTAAAGCTATAAGACAGTGTTCTATATGACACCCCAGTGGCTAAATATCTGAAAGAGAGAGAATTGTGTTAGTCTTGAACATCAAAAGTAAATCAAGTGGATTTCTTTTTTAATTGACTGAATCGTTGAAAATGTATTGTTAAAAACAAAATATATTAAAAAAGTATATTTATTTTCAACAATGAAGTTAAGAATATTTGCCTTAGGGTGACGGTTAGCCGTTCTTCGGTTCCAATGGGCCTCCGAAAATTAGTGTATTGTTTTTTAATGGTCGATTCCACGATCTGGTGAATGTCCATAAATTGCACCCTGGTAACCCGCAAATATTTTCGAAAGGACTCGTCATCTAAATCCGGTACCAGACTGTGGAATTCGCCTTTTTCTTCGCGAAAGCGAATGTGGTTCCTCACCCACATGCTTCGGAGTCGTTTACGAATTAAATGAATAACTATTTCCTCTTCTTCGGACTCTGCATCATCTGACGATTCCATTTGATTTATTGCAACATCGTTCATGGTGAGTTCAAAACAATATCAAATGAAATAATTAGGTACCTATCACAGCCAGGGGCGGATTCGCGCGTAGGCACAGAAAGCACGTGCCTACGGCGGCAAAGTTTAGAGGCGGCAAAAATTTTGATCTAAATTTGTGACAATACATTTCTAAAATTTATATAATGAATAAATTATATATATTTTAATAAATACAATTTTGATAATATGAAGATGACTTATTTCGTTTATATTTTCTAATGTTAATAGTACAGATGTACATAATTTTAAGAATTAATCGTAGAACAACGGTCGGCAATTTTTTAATGTGCCTACAGGCGACAAAATTGTTATTCCACTCTGATCACAGCTCATTTCATTTCCGTGTAGCCCGCTCTGCAGGACGCACAGAAACCAAAAAGTATACAGTGTTATCGAGACCCACGATTGTGGCATTTCGAGACATCGAATGACTCTTTCTAGTGTGTGGACGCGGCCTCGCTGGCCTCTTTCCGCATTTCTCGTTGCACATTTCTGGAAACACATTCCTCGGTGTAGTCTGTTGCGGGCCTTATACTGAGAGTGATAGTGACAGAGAGTATATGGATAGTGATGAACTGCTGGTTGGATCAAGGGGTTTGTTTAGAGCAAGCCAGGAGCAAGCTATGAAGTATACTGCGATTTTCGTAACTTTGCTCCTGACAAGATCAACTTTTTCGCAGCTATCCAATCGGAAGCTAATATTTCGCGGCAGTTACGTCACTCTGGTGGCGTTTAGCTTTCGATTGGATGAAACTGTTAACAGCAGATTTCGGTCAGGGGCAAAGTGACGAAAATCGCAGTAACACAGATGGTATATGCCATGCCACCACCACTGGAAAAAGTGGCAGGCGGGAACTTGTAGTTGCGTTCCAGTGCTTTGTACGATTGTTTCATTTTCAGAAATCGTGGAAAAAAGACAATAATGTTTACATTTTCAGAAATGGAACAGAATTGAAGACCTAATTATTGTGTAGTTTCACTCTCAAAGACAGTTTGCCAATGCTATTTGCGTGCAGGTTGTGAATTATCACTGATGAATCTTTTGTGATTATAAACCAAACATTGTCATTGCATCGAGTCGATATTAACACAATGCGGTACGGTCAACTTGTAATTGGTCCTGCTGGAAGCGGAAAGGTGAGTTGCTGAGTGTAGTGAATTGTTGAGTGACAAGGGTACAAGATTTCACTCTTAATCCCTTTGTAATTATCACTTGTTATAGTCTACATACTGCTCCATGTTATCAAAACATGGGGCTGACATGAGAAGAACCATTGATGTTGTGAATCTTGATCCCGCTGCTGAATATTTCGATTATGAACCATTGGCTGATATCCGTAGCCTCATTGAAGTTTCTGATGCTATGGAAGATTCTGATTTACAATTTGGACCAAATGGTGGATTAATATTCTGCATGGAGTAAGTACATATTTGCTTTCCATCAAGTAACTGCATGTAATTTTTTATATGTGTGAAAATTTCCAAATTCAGACTAAAACAAATAAAATAATGTAACATCATTATAGGCAAAGAGCAATTGTACCCACTCCATGGAAAAGTACACCTGATTTTTATAGAGGTGTAAAAATGATTACTTTTACTGATATTTGTATTACAAGTAATGAGCATGTTTTAAAAACATTATTGGTTATTTTTTATATGTTTCAGATACCTTCTTGAGAATAACAGTTGGTTTGAGGAAGCTTTAGGTGATGTGGAAGATGATTACATTATTTTTGATTGCCCTGGCCAAATAGAACTGTATACACACATGAATACCATGAGAGATTTGGTTGAAATATTGCAAAATAGACTGAATTTTCGACTCTGTGCTGTGTTTATATTAGATTCACAGTTCATGGTAGATGTGCCAAAATTTTTATCGGGTACAATGGCTGCACTAAGTGTCATGGTCAATTTGGAACTCCCTCATGTTAATGTGTTAAGCAAAATGGATTTGCTTAGTAAAACTGTCCGTGCTGAACTTGACAAGTAAGTGAGAATGAATTTCCATGAAAACATTAAGGTTTAGAGAGAGATATTAGAAAAGGTTGAGAGATTCAATAGTCACTTTCAGTAATATTAAATTAAGATATATTTTAACCCTGAATGTAAGTGCAATAAAAAAAAAAAAAAAATTCCCGTATACAAGTGTATCTATGGAGTAATATACATAGTATAGGGAAAGCTATGTAATGCTGCATGAAAAAACAGTGAAATATTGACAGAAAAAAATCATTGTAATGCCCTGATAACGAAAAAGTTGATAAATCCTGTTGCTAAATTAAGAAAAAAAATCCCCTAGCACGTGTAGCCAGAATCCCTGTTTTGTGGGACTTCGGTACCGAAAAACCAATTGAAAGCAAAATGTCCATCTGGCTGTGATCACCACTAGCATCTACACCATACATAGAATTTTTTTCAAATTGAAGAAACCCCTGTCGATCTAGCTCGAGTCAAAGCTTTGAGATTTTGAAAAAGATTCCATAAAATTTGGGTATTTTACACAAAGCCCCCTCAGACATTTTCAAAATTTTCTCAAAAACGACTCCAAATTTTTTCTTTGAATTTCTTGTAAGAAGAGAGTAAAATACACTTCTTAAGGGGAATAGGTCTGATTTTCACAGTTAACTTTGAATTTTTGAAAATTGCAAATGTTTGAATTTTTTTCGGCCTCTTCCTATAACTACACAAAGATAGAGGTTTTTCCTTCCAAATAAAATTTGTTCTCCATTGTAAGGTCTTTCACTAAGGTGATGTACATGTTTTTGAAAATTTTAGTAGTTTTTGCACAATATTGCATACAACATGTGGAATTTCAAAATATTACAAAAGGATTTCTCAAATACGGCTCAAGATTTTTTCTTTAAACTTTCGGTGAGAATAGTGCCTAATGCAGTCTACGAGATGACATAAATGTAATTTTGATCTATTCTTTTGTTTTTACATAAATTACACAAAAACAAATATTTTTTTACTTTTCTCACATCGTTAATGTGAACAAATCACTGCTAATGTAAATATTATTATATTTGAGTACAGGTTCTTTTACTAACGTCAATTTAAGTTTCTTGAAAATTCAACCGTTTTCTTTGAAAACTAGGTCAAAATTCCCGTTCCCCATAAGAAATGCTCAAATGCCATTTTCTCATAAATGGCTCTAAAATTTTCGAACAGATAGTACTATTTGCGCTCATTACTATGACGCAAAGTTAATTTTGGGGTATTTTTTTGTTTTTTAAAAAATTACAAAAACGTAATTTTTTTGAAAGATGTCACACCATTAATATGCACATTTCCAGCAATTTGTAAACACTATTGTATCTGTGAGTTCATGTTTTTCAAATTTTGTTTTTCGAAAACTAAGACTGAAGGAAAGAGACCGAGACCAAAGGAAAGAGAAAACTAATATGGGAAAGTCTGCGCCATTCTGTAGCACCACTCGTTTAAACTTAATGTCAAGAAATAGTTATGTATTTTCTATGGATTAACCCCAAGTGCACTGATATAAGCAAAGCCAGAGAGATTTGTTCAGAAGAAAATCTTCACTACGATCAATAATGTAGATTTATTTATGGAGATTTAATGAAGTCTTGATTGAATATTTAATACACTCATTTTTGGTGATTATTTACTTCAACATACCAGGTTTTAAACTGAGGCATAATAGTTAACATATTCTGTTTTATTTTTTAAATAAAAAATCCACACTGAACTGAAAGGTATTAACTCTTTGATATTTATGGTTCCTTATATCAATAAGAATCTGCGTCTGGGACAAGTTAATATTACTGTTGCTTCAGAGAGGGGAATCTATTGTTCATTGTTAAGTCGAAGGAGAGAGTTGAGGTATGTCTAAACGTCTACAACAAAGAAAGAAAGAAAGAGTAACCTGTGTCTGTCCTGCAACTCGTGGTTAGACCTCCTCCAGTCAACCACGGGACAAATGAGGGGTCATTTGATGCATTTCGGTCTTGTGACGGGGAATTCACCATTTTTGTTAAGGCATTCATCCTAAAGATTCTAAGAAATTTCTCTGGAAAGCATGTTATTCAACTAATCAATCATTGAAGTTCATTAGTTCATAACTCTTCTACAAATTGTTTATTGTATATTATATTTTCTCAAATAAGTTCACTTATGTGAAAATGTTTATAAGAAATACAAATCAATATATTCTTTACATCAACTTTGTAATTGATATGTCTTTTTGATCCGAGTAATTTTTATTTTACAAATATTTAAAATACCAACACATTTTCAAACACAAATAATAAATATTGATTTAAATCATAACAGCCTTATTTTATCATGTTCAGGTTTGCGTTTTTCTTAATTACCCAAATAATTTTTTAAGGTAATGTAAATGAAAAGTAAGTTTTGTTGTTTAATCATATCTTTACTGCTAAATTAGTAGTATATAACCCATTTAATAACAGTGTAACCTGAAACTATTTTATAAAAATAGGTCAATGCATTATAAAATTGTCATAAACAGACAGAAAATAATTTGGAACTAACTTTGGAGAAAAAATGATCATTTGTATTCTCTCTTTGTAGATTTATTGAACCCCAACCAGACCTACTGCTTGAAGAAGTTGAGAATAGTCCAGCATCTCGATGGGGTGAGAAGTACAGAAATCTTACTGCTGCAATCAGCCAGCTCATCGAAGACTATAGCTTAGTGCGGTTTGTGCCATTAGATAGGCGAAGTGATGACAGTCTACCTGATTTGTTACTTACAATTGACAATATTTTACAGTATGGTGAAGATGCAGATGTTAAGACTCATGATTTTGAATACCCTGATGATGAAAATGAAAATGAATCATAATTTCTTGTATAATATTGACGTACAAAATAAAAAAAAATACTGTTCTACTTGCACATTTGATTCCCTTGATTTATTGAACATATTTTGAGATAATTCCCTTGCTTTGCTTGTAAATGCTGCATATTGTGTTTCTCCTTAACAAACAATGCTGTTTTTACTATTTTTGATAGTGAATTGTTGGTTCCAAAGTCTTGAATATCTTTGGATTAACTTCACAGCCATCACAATATCATGAATGAGTGTGTTAGACTTGCTACACTACTAGTCAAATTATTTTCTGAACTACATGGCATATACACCAAAAACAAAAGCAATTTGTAACAGTTATATTACTTGCTTTCTGCAATAGACAAGACTATTCATAGAGTAGCATTGTTTTGTTTTTTTACTGCCTGTACTTCAGACTTTTTTTTTTTGACTAATTTTGAGGGGAGCTTGAACCACGCATACACCACGAAATAAGGCTCTGTCTTGACTATAATTTTAAAATTTTATATATTCATGTCCACTTAATATGACAGGTACAATTTTCATAAAACCTGAAAGTTTTGATTCTGGCAAAAATTCAACTTCTTAGATGCACGCCTGCAGCATTGTCCGAATGCGAACAGCCAAATGATATCTATCGAATTAGTCAATTGTGTATAGAACGTTTGTACCTGGGTTCAAATCCTGGCTGAGCGAAATATTTTTGCTGGTTCAATTAGTATTATATTGTGTAACTGTTACAATGATAGAACATGTGCTGTTGTTGCACAAGTTGTTGAAGCACTGCAGTCTACCACTGGTTTTGACCAACAAGACAGACCCAATTTTATCAGCAATGTATCCCACAACATTAGGTTTATCTTTATAGACATGTATTCATGTTTATTTGATGCTATGGAGGTAAAGAAGAATTTAGTTTTTCAGATGAAGTGTTTGAAATTTCAAGTTTGCATTTAAAATATACAATGCTCTTGCATTTGCAAGATTGTTATACAATTAAGCCAGAAGAAAAAGCTCCGAAAATCCTATTTTTTCTAACAAATAATTTCTGCCAAATTTTGCATAATGCCATTGTGGCAATATAATGGACATTTAATTCTCATTCAAACAAGTTGCTAAATCCTTGGATGAAATTGTGAACAACTGTAGAAGGGTTTGTTATTCTTGTTTTAATTAATTTTATTCCAAAATCAAGGCTTTTAACTTGTTTAAATTATTAACATTATTGAAAATGAAAAAACTTACTTTTCACTACACTTCTTTCAAATAGTTTGTTGAGTTTAGGAAAAGTTAGTTTTAAAAGTATCTGGAAATTATATTTCAAGTCATAATTATAAGAATTAATGTGATGGAAAAATGTAATTTTAGGAAATATTTGTGTTCAAAACTAGAAACCCTAAAATTCTTGAGAAATTCAATATATCATCATCATTATGAACAATTTAAGTATTGGCCCAATGGCCTGTTCTTGTTCTTCCAGTAGTTCCCTAGTCACTGCCAAGGTGTTCCTGGTCTTCCCATCTCCTCTTTGGCTGGCCTCTTTGTATTACGCCTCTCGGTCTGTACTTTAGCACCTGTTTTGGTATCCTGGTTATTTTCATTCTTTGTATATGGTCTTGCCATTTCTTTTGATATTTTACCAAGTCTTCAATTATGTTTTTGGTTTCATTCAATACAAAAAATATTACAATTAACACAGAATCTGTAAAGTAGGCTAAACTTTTGGGAAATCAGAAATAAGTTAGAAAATTATTTATTACAAACTATTTTACTGCTTTAAATAATTAATTTATTAAAATATTTATAAAAGGTGTTCATTTGCACCAGTGTCACTGATGGCTTGTAGTGGCCCTCTGGACAGATCCCTCCATCTTCTTTTGTTGAATTTGTTTTTGCTGGAGAAGATAATTCATAAAAGATTCCTTTTCTTTATTCTCTTCTAATTCTATAACAATAAAAAAAAAGAATCATCTTAAACTAAAATTAACAACTTCCAAGGGAGGATACAATGTTGCAAATATGTTTTGGTTTGTTTTCTTTACTCTTTCCATCATACTACAACAAAAACCTAAAAAAGAGCGGTCCTTCAACCTATAAGACAATGATGGCAAATGTGACTTCTAATCAATCACATTTGTTTTGAACAGAAAGGGAAAAAATGGTTCAGTTTTCAATAAAAGCAAAATGTTAGATTCAAGTATACATTAATGTTACATGATGGAAATACGTCATGGTGTACTGTATTTACCCAAATATAAGACAACCTCCTCAAGATTGAAGAGGCCTCCTGAAATTTTTTTAAATTTTAACTCTTACTAGAAATAACACTGCAGTTGTCTTGTTAACTCGAAAATTGCCAGCTTGATGAGAATGTTGCTGAACTGTCATTTTCTTGTTCCTTAAAATCATTGTAATCATGGTTTTTGTCAGTCCCCACCATCTTCTTCACATGTATCGATGTTTCTTGATTCATGGTTTTTGGTGCTCCTTCCATGCTGTGGCTTCTTCAAACTCCTTAGGCCCATCAAAGTTTTGCACATTGAATTTATGTTGTTCTTAGTCTTTCATCAGATGCCACCTAAGAACATTTCCTTTTGTCACAAAATGTTTGATCTGTCCGGCACTTTTTGGCAGCCTGTTTCTATATCACTTCAAAAAGAAGACTTGCACACGCTGGGTGTCGAATCTACTTCATGTAACAAATCTTGGCTTTCATTTTCACGTTATGTTTCATTTGATACTATGACATTCGTTTGAGATATTCTTTTTTACCGACCCATTCAAAAACATCGGTCTGAATTGCCCGGCAAATTTGCAGTGAATGCCAAAAATACAACCGCGAATATAACTACGTATTGTATGCACGCTTTTTTAGTCTTCATCCATGGAATGGCATTGTAATAACTCGTCTTATATTCGGGTAAATACATTTATACAGTAAATGCATTGGGGAAGTATTTTTTCTTGAATTTCTGTGTGGTACAATGAACATTTTCCAAAATGGACTCTACAGCAGAATGGGATACAAGAGTCCACACACTTCTGAAAATGGTGAGGGGGAGGGAAAAAAATGATTAAAAAGAAATTATCTTTTTACTCATATGTTATTGCTTCTACCTTCAATATAGAGTATAACTTACCTGCATCAGGAAGATCAGGGCTATGAGGGAATTATGAAAATAGTTCAATGACTACATTTTCTCGTATGGAGGAAATTACAAAAAAATGAAAGTCAATGTATTAGAAAAATTAAAAAAAGAAAATGGAAGAAAATCTTGAATGTATCATGGATGTTAATTGGTTCTAATAATTGACACCTTGGCCCAAAGACGTTTTTTGTCACTCAATCATTAGAACCCTTTAAAACCCTGGGTGCATAAATATTAATATGTATTTGCAGTTTTAGACTTCATTATATCAGTTTTCTCCCAATTTAACATAACTATTACACTATTGTCAAATCAATCCTAGTGATGACCCCAGAAATAATTTGGGGCTGACAATGTCAATTGATACCACTCTGGTTCAAATTTGGGTTCATTTCTCTTCCTGTACAAAAATAAGCATGTTTACAAAGTTGAATTATAGTATTTTGAAGTATTATTGAGGCAGGGACAATTGCTCCATTTGAGTTCTTTAAATTCAAAATTACTCCTTTTCTTCAAAGCTTCAGGTATTTGATGAAAAATGGTAGAACATATTAGGTCTCAAACACCAAGAAAAAGATCACAAACCAATCAGAAATTTTTGATTTTTAAAATCGCCTTCATTTCATTAACATTGAATGGAATACAAATGGGTCATTTGTGACCAGTTCCAATGTGTCACCTTGGCATTAAATAGGGAGGGGATTCCAGAAAAAAATATTGAACATCAACTTACCTTCTTGTTGAGCAGGTGTGGGTAATTCCTCTCCTTCTTCATCTTCACTGCTCTCGTTAGCTGGGTGCTTCAGGTAAACATCAAGAAATTCTTGTGCAGCGTTCACCTCATGAATCAAAGGTACTGGAGCCCCTTCACCTTGTTCTTTACTCTTGGCTATCTCTGCTAATTTTTTCTCCTTTTGGAATTCTTCTGCAGCTTTACGTTCTTTTCGAACATGTTCCCATTGTACTCGATATTCACTAAAATATATTGAAAGACAAGATTAAATCTAGTGTAATATTTGAGAAACATCTTTAAGAACCACACAAAATTAAGAGCATTCCAAAATGTATTTTTGATACAGATTATATTTGGTAAGTTCATCCATGAATACATGTAATTGTAAATAGACTTCATTGTTTGTTGTAATGGGTGTCCCACTTAAAACTGGACCTGTTAAAGCATGCTCTGTTCTTTGATTTTGAGTGGACAGCAAATTCTAACGGTGGACGGGGATCTATTCAAAGAAAGTAACTGAAAACAGCCTGATGAGCCCTCTATAAAGATCTTTACTCTATGGTATCACCAACTTTACCATAGATCAATTTTTTGTGAATAAGGAACTCCAAATAGCTTGTTCCGAAAGTCACGAAGTAATCAAAATTGGGCTGATCTGCAGTTTACGGTACCCCCGTAACTTGTTTTAATGGCGATAATCCAATGCCAGTTTTTTGACATTCAGTGTACATTTTTTTTGCGTTTTTCTGCCAGGTGGTTATTTTGCAATTATTTTGAATCAGTAAACTTTCTTCATCTTTTAAACTAAAATTTAATTACATAATAATAAAAACATTACCTCTCGTATTCATTTGCTGCTTGCTCTACAAGAGTTAAAAATTCGTCAATGCCTGTTCCAGTGACAGCAGAGACTCCAACACATCGTAATGTGCTATAAAACTCGTCCAACACCAATGACATTGATCTTGTCAAATTTGAAATATATGAAGTTTCAGCTTCCAGCGCTTCTTGGAAGGCCTCAAAATCCTTCATCCAATTCAAGGCATACTTGTGTTCCACCACATCTACCTGCAAACAAAATAAAGAAAAACATAAATTTTGTAGAACTTTTTTATAAGAAATGGTAAAAAACTTTTAGACAAATTAAAAGAAAACAATATAGGCCTACAACTTTATTAATAATGCATACAAATTTCAGGACGCAGACAGATTTTCTATAAATTAAGTTTGGAGGCCAACAGGTACGTACCTATTTATTGCTACAATGAATGGTAATTTGGAGCGATACAAAATAGAACAAGCATACAACATGTTAGACATAAAAGTTGTTGGATTAACACTACGGACAGCATCCATAACATAAACTACAACGGTTGGAAACGTTGATGCTAAAGCTTCAGTTATTACACTGCCTGATGCTGACCATGTAAATACTTCGATTTGTCCAGGAGTATCCAGGATTGAATATTCAAAACGTTCTGAAGCACGTCCCAGTAACTGAACTACTTGTTCAAACTTTGTAGAGAACAAATTTAACGAGGTTACAATAGCACCATTTGGCCCTAATCCGTACTGTTTCATTACTTCCTTGTAGTTCACTGTGTCTCGAATGTCTGAAACATAAAACAACTTTCTTCGAATTGTGATTTGACTGATTAAATGTGTACAACCAAATCATATTTTACATGCGTACCTATTGTTGCAGGATAGGGTACATCGTGACAGGCTGGATCTAAGTTAATCACATAAGGCATCTTTCTTTTGTCATACATGGTAGATGTTAGTCTTCGCACAAAAGTAGTCTTCCCTGACCCTGCCATTCCCAATATTATTAGGCATATAGGCTTTTTCAAATATTCACTGGAAACATTTGAAGATTCCCCTGATGACTTTTCTTGATCTTGATCCATTTCCGAGGTGTCACTCATTGCGATGTATTACACGTTTTATTACAACATACAACAAAAAACTTAAAGAGTTAGTCCTTGAAGATTAAGGACGTTTATTACACGATAACCTAGTTTTACCCCTCAAAAAGGATTTAAGGCCAACATTGCACGATGGAAGGAAAAATGCAGTCTATTTTAACAGTTTTGTTGGATATTAACTAGAACTATTTAGTGAAAATACTAAAACAAGTGTGGAACTGTGATACATTAAAGACCATCACTCAATACTCACTACAACACACAAAATCTACACTTAACTCGATATTCAGAAATTCAAACCCTTCACGAACACCGCAACCATTCCTGTCCAACGAGGTTAACTTCAAACTCGCTGTGCAAGTTCCGTACTTCAGAACGCTCGGTCGGGCAACATGTCAAACTGGAGCAGTGAGCTCCAGTGAGCTCTCTGAACTGGAGTAGCGCCACCAGAGAGTATGTAACGCCACAATGTGGCCACAACCGTGTATTATCAATACCTACTAATAGGTATAGAGCGTCCGAGGTTAAGAATGAAGTACAGTCTCTTATGACGACAGTGATGCCAGACGTGGCGCTTTTCTGCTCTACTGTATGAACCAAAAGTTATGCGCTCGATAGTGCCGACGAATCCCGCAATGAGGCGGAGCGCTAGTTTGGCGCTAAATTAGTTTGCCTCGAACCTTTCTAATGTTATGAAAGCTTCTTTTCTTCCCGTTCCTCAAATCTAAAACTATTCTTATGACACTCCTGTACACAGTAAAAGAATTTCTGTTAAGTTTCTCACCTTCTTTGTGCTTCGAAATGTGTAATAATAAATCACAAAGAAATAGTCATTTCAAAGTGCGCCATTATTTCATACATCTGGAACTGAAGCTGACTATTTGCAGTTCCAAAAAGGTCAAAGCAGTTGTTCCTTTATTATCAGCAGAGAAATAATAAGTTTTGATTACCGACAAAATACACTAAGTCGAGCCCACGGGAACAAACTGATCTGATTAACGGAAAATCAAGCTGCCTTGCGCCAGGAGGGTGGCCAGTCAGCTCCCATTAGGCATTGAGTACGAATCTCGATCAAAAATATTTACTTCAAAACATTCATTCACCAGAAAAGTGATTGTGAATTACGTACCTTAATATTGGTTCTCTTCCGTCTGCAAAGGCTCAATCCCCTCCAGATCGTCTGTGCCACTGCTGGATTCCTCGGAACTTTCATCGAGATTAATTTCAATATCACTGATTTCATCCTGCAGTTCATCAACTTTCCACATTTCAGTTTCCAGTTTTTTCACACCCTCAACGTAATTGCTCCAATGCTCTACGCTTACATTTTCGAATGCATCGTGAACGATACGTTCCACATTTTTATTTTAAAATCAGTGTTGTTCATTCTAACATAGTTTTTCACTTCAGCCCACACTTTCTCTATCGGGTTGAGTTCGCAATGATAGGGAGGTAATCGGAGAACGGTGTGTCCAGCAGCTGTCGCCATATCATCGATTACGTACCCTTCATATTTATCTTTAACAGTTCTCACAATTTCTATTAAATCACTTTTTAGAAAATGATCTTCAAAATCAATATCATGAGATCGAAGCCAATCTTTAATATTATTTTTCTTCCACGACATATTGGGGATTTTTTCCCTCCTGCGACTGTGATAGGAAGCATTATCTGCAACAATGACAGAGTTCGGAGGGAGATTTGGAAGCAGCTGTTCGGCGAAGTACTTCTCGTATCTGTCAGCATCCATTTCTTCATGTGTATCCGCCGTATTTTTTTTGCAAAGGAATACATCCTTGGCTCCTGTCACGAAACCATGTTCATTGCCCGCGTGCACAAGAGCGAGACGCGGACCCCGAGAAGTTGGTGCCTTCAAACCACATGACAATCCTGACGTAAATGCTTGCCTGGATGTTTTTACAGTGGTGTCTTGCCATTCCTTGTTAACAGAAGTTCCAGCGTTAATCCACGACTCATCAGTGTAGACAATGTTCCGTTTTTCATTTCTAAATTTTTTAATTTGGTACAAGTACCTATGTCTCCATGAAATAATATCCTCTCGTTCAATCAATAATGCCCGGTTGCCTCGTTTACTATATGTAAACCCCATTTCTTTTAGTAAAAGATGAAAACTTGATTTCTTAAAATTGGGGAGATCATTGTCACTGTTCACTGCCGCAAGAATACTTTTAATGTTGGCGGAACATTCTAAATATAAAACGAATGCACTTTCCTGCGGATTGCACTTCGCACGAAGTCGTCGTATTTTGCTTCCCTGCTGTTGACACGGATACATCGACTTTTTCTCTTTTTATTCGGAGTTTTAATTGTACCACTTGCAGCTTCTCGTCTTGTAGCAAAAACAGTAGTTGAACTTACACCGACTGCTGCCGCCGTTTCGTCCGCAATCCATTGTACGGGTTTCCCTGGATTCTTCCCTTTTAAGTAGTTATAAATATTAACAACCATTTGTTTTTCTCCACTATGAAGCACTTTACCCCTCTTCCGCTTCATGGTTGGTGGATCACACATTCTAAATTAAATTTTGCAAAGAAAAATAAATTAAATTGAAAAAAATGTAAATTAATACATTTATCACAAGCTAAAAACCAAAATGAAGAAAAGTAAAGGAAATTACATTTAAAGTTAATGTGATTAAAACCATAAATATGAAAACTGACACGACTACGAAGCACAGGCGAACGAACAACCGGCACGCGTACTTTCTGAGCACACTGTGATACTGCAACCGAAGCACGTGGCAGCGCAGCGGTGGCTGTTCCAACCGCCGAACGTATCCCTTCCTAAAAAATTAATCAATTCTACAGATATCTACCACGATTAGTGGTAAATATATATGGCATTCGCTGTATAATTTTACTAATATCATTGTTGTTATGGAAAATAACGTTAATGAGGATTTAAAACAGTTTTGAGATGTTAAAACGGGGGGGATGTTTCTTTACCGGAAAAGCCCATAAGGCCCTGTACTTCATTCTTAACATCGGACGCTCTATAGGTATTAGTAGGTATTGGTATTATACTGCGATGTTTCAGCCTAAATTCAGGCTAATTAAATGCTCAATTCCCGAATTTTAGGCTCCTCTGGATTTCCCAAAATCGTGGGCGCTGCTAGCAGAGTAAAGCTCGCAGCGCCCACCCAGAATGAATCTCGAAATCTGAAACCCTTCCCAAAATTTAAGAATAGAAGAAAAAGATTTAGAAAAGAGAGAAAAAAAAATTTCCTGCGTTCATATTCCAAAAATCAGGGCGGTACAAACAGAAACAATTAACCTTAATTCTTACGGGCGAATAAACATCAAAATAAAAACCTTAGGAAAAATCTGAAACCCTTCCTAAACGTTAACAATAATTTTAGGCTCTCAGAAAAAAATTATCCCCACGTTCATATTCCAAAAATCAGGGCTGTACAATAATACACATTAATATAATACAAATTAATATATACAAAATAATTCACATTGATTCTTACGGGCGAATAAACACCAAAATCGAAAAACCTTAGGAAAAATCTAAAACCCTTCCTAAAAGTTAAGAATAATTTTAGGCTCATGGAAAAATAATTATCCCCATTAACATGGGGTGTCGGCCGTGTTCTTTATTCAAAATTCTATTCTTTTAAAATTAATTTAAAATAATTTTTTAAAATTTTGATAACTTCTTTTTAGATATTAATTACTCCCTTTTTATATTAACAATTCCCTTTTGATATTAATAATTCTCTTTTGATGTTAACAATTAACTTTTGTTGGCCATCAACTACCTTGAAAAAACAATTTCTTTAATTTTAAATCTAAATTAAATTTAGGAACATTCTTGGGCCTTGAACAATTATATTTCTGACAAATCAAGTTCTTATTCCTTCCCGAATTTACTTTCCTGTTGACGAGTTAAACTGCAATCTTGGCCGTTGTCTGTTGCTACCATTCACCATGAATCATCATTCTTGTTTTGGCTGCAAAATCCGTTGCTGCTACATCCACACACGTAAATAATTACGTACTTAAATACCATCAAAAGTTCATATCGCGTCCGAACGTTCTTACGATCGCGTCCCTTAGAATTTCACTTCTGCCACTATTTCTCAGAAGGTTTCGCGTCTCGGCCTGTAGTTCACTCTGTACCTCGCCGCGATTATAAACGTTTCTAAATGACTTTTAGTAAACTCTCTCATCTCTGCCTGCAACATACGATTCGTACCTCAGCGCGATCAAAACTCCTCTAATAACTTTCTGCCTGCAACATACGATCCGTTACTGCATGTGTCTCAAACGCATCTGATCTAATGTTTACAAAATCGTCACCTCTTTTGTTTCCATTCTTGGTTCGATCTCTGGTGTTCAACTCTCTCTCGTTGCTTGTCAAAACAAGTCACGACTGTCTTTTCTTTTTAAATAACAATGTCTCTCTCTACATGCATTGTTCTAATACAATATTAATTTAATAATATTTTCGTCCTGTCTTTTACAAATTACACGTTATGTATCGCCGTATTTATATTAATTTCGTGACCAAAGTTTATTTCTGAAGTACAAGAACACGTCGTTCTGTAATTCAATATATATATATATATATATATATATATATATATATATATTGAATTACAAAGCGTCTGTGAATCCTTGTCGGGCATTGAGCGCCTGGCATAGAGATCATCTATTATTATTTTTGTCAAGACTCGTCACGTCGCAATCAGTGCCTCTTATTCCCTTCAGCCAGGAGCTCGAGGCCGCTAGATCCGGGTTCCTAGATATCACCCAACTAGAAACTCGTAAAGTCTCGAATTCGCTTAATCTCAGTGACTTCACAGAGCCTACTTAAGGGATTCGGCTAGCGACTCTGCCAATTGCTAATGTTCGAAAATTGCAAGAAAATATGAGCTGTTTTAGCACCACTGGTTTTGACGACGTTATGTTTCACTGCTTAGGATAGTGGCAGTCGTAGTGACACACGAGTACGTAAACCTTTGGACTCGTTTTAATTTTTGATTTTTAATTACATGGTACTGTCATGTATATGTAAAAATGCAGGTGACACCAAATCTGGTCAGGCTTAGCTTGAGGCGCCATTAAAGGTGGCGGAAAATAAAAATGTTGACACAGAAATGTCCTTGCACACTTTTTCATATCCCGTATCGTTTCTGAGTACCCTAAATTAGAAGCGAAGTAAAAAGTTGCTCTGGAGGTATAAAAATGGTCATTTGAAGCTGTCAAAAACAACAAAAAACTTTTAACAATTTCTCAAAACTCTTGCATTGCTGTGATAACACAAAATGAAAGGCACACTAAAGGCGCGTCCACACAATGCGTCTTTTCGTTCAATTTGCGCATGCGTTTGGGGCATGCGTCCTTTCGTCAAAACGATGGATGCAAGCAATAGCGCAAGCTTCCCAGAGCTGACGGGACTCTCGTTCGTCTTTCTCGTGCGCTTTCTCCAAAGAACGTGTGTAACGAAGTCATCCGAAATACCGAGCCGGAAGAGTTCTTTTCACTCTAGTCACCTGACCAGAGTTTATTTTGTACCGTCCGTCTGTGTTTTATTGCGAATTTGTTGCAGATTATTCTTTATTATATATTAACGGCAATATCAATTTTCAATACATACATTTATTACGATAAATAGTGGATACTAGTAAAAATGAACATGTGATTATTTCCATTTCTATTCGGTGTGTTGCAGTGACAAGAGAAAAATGTTTAGTTATCCTTAATTCTTATTTAATTTTTACAGTAATGTCAATTTTCGAAATGTATGTAAGAAGTTCTGTAGCTGAAACAATTAAATGCAATAGCTTTCAATTAAGGTTATGTATTTTCAGAATGTCTCTTGAAAACAAAGAACTTACTCTTCAGTTCATTCAAGATTGAAGGGAAAAGGAAATTTTTCTCTTCTCTCTTTCGACTGATTCTAAAATAAGCTGTCGAAATTGCCGTGCAAATTGCTGGATCCATTGTACAGAATAGAAAAGCACCGCACAGTGTTGCACCGTGTGGACAAGGTAGCGCACGTGCGCTGTGTTGAACGTTCGTCTTTCAACTTTGCGCATGCCATTTTATTCCCGTGACGCACAGAAAAGACGCATCGTGTGGACGCGCCTTAACTATGCGAGGCTGCATGACTGATACAGTAAGAAAATGTAATTAGTATAACCATTGCAGAGTGTATTGAAGCCTACGAGGCACACATGCCTAGATTTTTCAAACCAGTCGGCGGCGGCGGCGTGGCTGAAGCCGCGTGACGGAAGAGGACGCTCCATGCGTAGAGGCGCAGGGGAACAATGATTAATTAATTTCTTAATTAATTAATTTAATTTTTTAAGTGGGACACGCGAATTTTGTATTCGCGCCCCCATAACACACTGGTGCAGTACGGAACTCCCATAGTTTGGCGGGAAGACCACAAAGAGTGCCCAGCTGGGTGAAGTCATTGCAACTTTACCCGCGCCGAAAAAATGTGCTAACAGAAGCAAATTTTAGAAACATACCCCGCGTTTCCATCTCAGATTTTGATGCAATTTTGTATGCCGAGTCCCACATATCTCAAACGAACCTCTTTGGAATTGTAGCTTTATAGGTGAAATGATTTTTGAGATTTAGCGGTTTGTTTGACACCGTACGACCATTAGATTTTCGCAACTTTAGGAACAATAATTCATTCTCCGTTATCACTAAACAAATGAAACTGAGCTCTCTTGTATAGTTTTTTGCGCTATTCATTTGAACTAATATTAGCATTGCACTTATTGATAAACAATAGGTAAATTCCAGCAAAATACAACCTCTACCTTTCTTGTTCAGCTCTGAAGTCCCTTATTTATTGGTAGTAATGCAGATACAATTTATATATCTTCATTTATTACTGAATAAAATACATATATGTGTGTTGTATAGGGAGTCTCATTTTTCAATTTCCAGGGGCCTCAGAAGTTCTTAAAACGGTTCTAAAAACGAACATTTAGACATCGCTATAATTTTGATGAAATGATAAGCACTGCAACTGAGATTGCAGATGTAGAGAGAGAGAGTCTTGAGATGTAGATGCAGATTTCCTCCTACCTACAAGCAGGCGAAAAAAGCAAACTGTGTTTCGGTTATGAACAAGACGACAGTATAAATGATCCAAAAGACAATTCCCGCATAACGTATGAACCGCATTTCTGTTTAAACGACTATTATTGACACTATTATTGACACGGAAACAGTTTTCATCTATAGATGGAGCTTATCAATTGCTTAAAGAGCAAAGTGTTGCGTTAATCTTTGTATATGATTGCGTTAAACTTTGTAAATGAAACTGACCCTGTGGCGTAACGTCAGGGGAGATGAGCATCTCCGTATATAATATTAATAAGAACCGTAAATACTAATATATTGATAATCTTATAAGTGAACAGTTTGAGCGAAACGGGCGTAACATGCCGCAAATTGAGAGAGATTGAAAACATGAGTCGCGATGTCTTCCTTGCGTTGATTGTAAAACCGGCGAGAATATGATAAAACCACAACGTGTTTTGTTACAATCGTAGAATAGAATAAGTAGAGGGAGGAGAAAACCATCACGTGTGATACATTTGATGGCTCAAAATCAAGGGCAGCTTGGAAAACAATTATGTTTTTAAAAAAGATAATGTAGAGAAACTGACATATTCTCCGATAACTGAAGAGCAATGGAAAAAATATTATGAAACTCTTTTAATAGAAACACGGACTGATTTTAAATGTATAGATTATTCTTTAGAATGTGTAAACAATTCATGCAAAGATATAAGTGTGCACGAAATAAGAAAAGAGCTCATGGCTATGAAGAACAACAAAGTTCCCGGGGATGATCTTTGCTGTCCGGGTGACGCCGCGTCGAAGGCTGTGTTGCGACGTTTCGACCATCTTATCGTGGTCTTCCTCAGGGCTGGTATGCGCCGGGATGGTCAGCGCTCGGGTTTATATATTAGGGGCCGAATACGATTGGCTGAAACAACCGGCCAGTCGGCTGTTTGGCTCGAAGAGACAAACATATATATATATATATATATATATATATATATATATATATATATATATATATATAATTATAATTATAGTTAGAGAGGCGGTTTGACATGGTTGGCGCGTCTCAGTATACACCGTGATTGGGCAGTGACGAGGTTCTTCTGCATAATCATTAATTCAAGATTTGCTACCCAGCAGCAACTAGAAGTATTAATTGTTTCTTGGTACCTATGAAAATATTTCTTATGCGTGTAGTGAAACCATTCAATTAACGTTTTATTAATTAATTTATTTTTTGAAAATTTTAATTAGTTGCGTCTGTATTGACGCAACGCGTCTCTAAACCCCTTGGAGGCGTTGATCGCTTTTGCACTAAGAATATTCATCCCTTAATCGGCGCTAAGGGGTAATCCTCTGTTAATCTGCGCTTACAATGTCATATGTCACGTCTCGCCGCAGTCAGTTGTCAAGAGGACCGCCAGGTAGCATCTCCGCATACGCGCCTCCTACCACTCCTACTACGCTCTCCTGCGTCACTCCCCAGCGGCCAGAATTTGGAAGGAAGAAGGATACGGGCAGGGTTTAGGACATTTTACAGGGGTTGGACTAGCCTTTGTAAAGCAGCCAAACTCGTTTCGTCGAAACAAATTCCACATGAGGTCGACGGGAAATCAAACCCGGACCTCCTGGGTGAAAGGCGAGCGACTTCGCTCTGAGCCACGAGCCAGCAGCGTTTTTGCTGTGATCTATAATTCTGTGTACCTAATTGTAGGGGATGTTGGTGTACAGTGAAGAGTGAAGATTGTGGTTTGTGTTTTACCTTTACCAGTATTTTTGTTGTTAGCAGTGGTTCGTTGAAATTTTCAAGTCAGCGTTTTTCAGACACGTAACATTCTCAAAAGTCAAAAGCTAATATTTTTGTGACTCTTGTGACTTTTCCTCAAGTTCTATTCAATTTCATCACTTTCTTGCGTAAATTCAATTTCCTGTAATATAAAAAAATTCTTTCCCTTTGTTTTCATTTCACATAATGTTAGTTCTGTTTTTAAATTACTAGTAATCTGCTATTCCTAATGTTAATCTCTTGTTTATTGTTATCTCTTGCTTTAATTGTTTAATTAATTGTTTGCTATTTTCTTGCAATAGAAAACTGATGATGATGGCTAAGCCATCGAAAGCTGCTCTTAAAATAAATAACATTGTTGCAATGACCAACACCTGTGATCAACTATATCTATACTAATATATAAAGACAGAACTGCACTGACTTACAGCGCGATAATCTCTGAATCTACTGAACCAATACTGATGAAACTTTGTAGTAGCTTCCTTTAAAGGTCTGGAGTAAACATAGGCTATGATGTACAATCGCAAACCTTACTATATTCACAAAATAATTACTTTTCCGGACAGTTTTCGCCTCGCTTTACATCACAGATTCAATAGTGGATCAATGTCAATAGTTTAGATGCGCGCCACCAGAGGATTAGTTATTTATTTAGTCAAAAAACAGTAAAAACTGTATATGACGTGTGGGGGAAAGAAATTTATCTGCGATGAGGTCTGAGATCTTCTACTGTTTCATCAATGTCCAGAATCAAGGCCGTCTAAGGTCCGATTAAATTAAGAAGGTGATTGACAGTTCTTGTGTGACGTCAGGACGCATCTCCGTTTCCATGGCAGCTGCCAACCAGAGAGACAAAACGTGACGTTCAGGTCGCTCAGTTGCCACTGCTGAACACGGGGAACATTTGGGCATCGCACAGCGACTTCCCTTGCCGCCGCGCCGCCCGCCGTTTCTGCCTGTGCTGCGCGCGCAATGTGTACTGTGTTGTGATGATTGCGTTGAGGTTAGGCTTTTGTCGTATTTTTATACTTTTACACGTATTTTTTTAAGTGTTTGTTTTCGTGTCCCGGTAACACGTGCTCAGTGGGTTTGCGACCTGGCAACGTCGCTCCCCTCCACTCACCAATGTCAATTACCTTCTTAATTTAATCGGACCTTAGAAGAGTATATTATATATTCTAGACTGTCTTGCCAGAATTATTACGAAATTCATTGGGGTTTGAACATGGTGCTATGTAAAGTCCATGAGTGTTCGTTGGTGATTTGTTTGTTTTGAACGTTCGTGGAATATTTGACGAAACTTTACTGAAAGTACGTAGTAAAGATTGTCAATGTACAAACATTGTCCTTAGTCCGTTTGGTACACAAATTGTGTCAAGAAAACATGTGAGTTTTAAACTATTTAGAGAGTTAAAAGTACAAAAATATACAGTACAAAATATACAGTAATGTACAATGTACAATAGGTAGATATCGTAAAACAGGTATAGGATATTTTCTAAACACCTCTTCTTTTACAGAATTTGTGAAAATTGAATTGTTTGGAACAATGCTGAAACGAAAGTTACAGTTGTCAAAACAGAATACAAGTGTTAAGAGATGGGGCAGCCCTATTCAAATTCGGAATGGGCTACTCAGAGGCAAGAGCGACTTGCAAAAGAACACGCACCATTGAAAACAATACAGTAAAGATGAAAGCAAATGTGAATAATTCTCTAGGAAGCAGGGCAGCTTTTCGTTATGACGCTCGATTTGACTATTTACACATATCTCATGTTCAAATTGGTACAAATAGAAAATATTTGTATGTTTTTGGTCAACCCTGTTGAACATTCTTCATATGGGCAGTGGTATGTAATTAAGTAATGGTCCTTTACATATTAAGACTACTAACTAGCTGTTGTTTCGCATGTCAGTTTGCTCCAGTGAATTAATTCATCTATATTTTCTATAAACTGGTAAAAATTAATTTATCTAAAATATTATGTCTAATCTAATAACAAAATTCTGACAATTCAAACAAAACTCTTTGGTTTCTATAAATTCACATTTCAAAATCCATAGTATCTCGCACTTCAAATCAAATAACGAAACTAATAGTGTTTTGTTTGGTGGTTCAGTACATTGTCAATTATTATGTATACATAATGTACAGGTTCGCGGATCAGTATTGCTGTTATGTTGCGATGATATGATGAATTGATTTACCTAAACAAATAAGTTTTATACTACATGTTATTAGCACATAGATCTTTAACATACATATGTTCTGTCATCTTCAAAATAATTATAAAAACCGGCAATTACCTTTCAGCATAGATATTTTCAGTTACTTTAATTATACGATTCATCAAACACGTTACGACATCTATATCTAAATGTCCGGATCTGTCTACTAGCGTTACCCATGCGAGAACTCTCGGATGTTTCGTTGTACTTTGCTTAAAACTGGAAGTCCCTTCAAGGTCACGAGTTGGCAGCAGATAAATTTTTAATCTTTCTTTATAAATACTATAGAAGCAAAAATATAAAAATGAGTTTTACAATTTGGCAATTTATTGAAAGTGTTGGTATAATATATAAAACTCCCGTCCTTTGGCTCGACAGCCTGCTACGGGCCTTACCTGACCGGCGGTGACACAGCCTCTCGGCCACGGGTGTTCGAGTGGTTAGCACGAGGACATCCCTTACCGTATACACCGCTCTTCTTGACCTTAGGATGGACTTTCTCATCGTCACACAGCAATCGATACTGAGACATTTGTAAGGAAAAGCGCATTTCTAATTTACCCGGCCGGGAATCGAGCTCGGGGTTGTTTCATGGAAAGTGAGCACGCTAACCAATAAGCCACCGAGGGCAGGATATAAAACTGTACAAAAAGAATACATGTGAGTCTACAATTTGTACAAGTATTTTACGAGTGTTTTGTAAAAACAGTTTAGATTTGTTTATTGTTTTTATTTATAAAGTAAGGAATGTTTGGGTGCTGAAACTCCCAATTGGAAAAATGTAAACTTTCTTGGAAAGTGAACGAGGCACACCGGAAATTTCCAAATAGGGGGAAAGACATGACAGGGATAGCTTGGCGGGGAAGATACAATGGGAGAGAAGAAGCCCCACTGCACGGCATGAATAAATGGAATACTCTTCCTGGCTAAAAATTTACTGTAATAACATGCCTGGGCAACGCTCGGGTAGTTGCAGCTAGTTAAT